>CM060957.1:87560781-87590781 GCA_030765055.1 Mantis religiosa
CTAACTTCAGGGTCGCACCACGGCTGAGTGGTTAGACCGTTTAGTTCTCACCTAGGTGCCCCAGTTCGATCCCAGGCGACTGCAAAGTGAGATTTGTGGTAGACAAGTTGGCAGTGGGGACGGTTTTCTCCGGGTCATCCGGTTTCCCCCGCCAGAATTCCACCGATTTCTCCATCATTATCTTTCCTATCATCACATTTCTCATACTTTAGCTTTCGCCTTTAGGTGAATTCTTATGTCGAATCTCTCTGATTCGCAAAAGTCCTATTCTCAACCCGTTGTCTATGAGCCTCGAGGTTGTGCGGTTTAGAAGGCCCTGTGTCCTACTTAAGGAACTACAGTAATTCATTCATTCCTTCAAGTTCGATTTGAGTAATGATGATGATGATGATGATGATGATGATATAAAAGTGGGAACGAGTATACTGAATTATGCTGTCTTAAATGTCCTTGAGAACGACGTTTTATTTCACAGGTTAATATGAAAATAAGGAATAATTTAATACATATGTTAAAAAAATTACTTCATATGAAACACTACATATATGTGCTTAGGCGAGAAAGCACAAAATATGGAAAAGTGGTCCAAAATGAGACAAAATGTCATGTAGTAAACGAATGATTCCATATAGTTTTTCACAAGGCTATATCAAGGCGAAAGGAGAAGGAAGAGGAATATATGTAGGTGGGTATACGTTTAATCACCAGGCAGAGGAATTCTCAGGCAGGTAACTTCAAGTTAGCTATCATTATTAATAAGTACAACATCTTACCAATAGCGATCACCGAGAGAAGGTAAAATATGATTTGACGATTGGTCTGCAAACGCCAACAGATTTAAGCTCGCTAGCAGATCAACCTAATTTTCTTTGGCTCAAGTATTAATTCAACAAATTATACACAAAAAGAACTGTTCGTTGGTTTATTAAAACATCATTCAAGGGGAGACAATAGAGAACCGGAGCATTGGTTTCATTAATATAATAATTTTCCATGTGTTGGCTCTGTGTTATTAAGCTGAATGCCAAGCTGTTGCACACAGAGTAATAAATCGACGCTTTATAACTGTGAGAATTAAATATAAAATATTCGCTGAATGAACTACTGTCTAAAAATATATTCTGTGTCAAATAATGTATTTTCCCCTAGAAGTAATCTCTTATTCGGCGATAGTAAATCCTCTAATTTTGGACACCACCTTGAATTAATGAAGCAGAAATAAGGGTATGTATTCATGAGAAGCTTAAAGTAGTTTTTCACGTGGTTAGTTGTCGACAGTTATTAATACACGATGTTAATTAGTTTTCGTAATTAAAATTATTTCTATTACTCTGCCACAGATTATATGATGCATTTGTGCAAACTGGGTGTTCCGTTGGGGCTTAATAACGTTATAAGCTCGCGTATCCGCTTAATTAGATTTATTGGTGATCCCTTTATTGGCTTCATCGCCGCCGAGACCAAATTAGAAAAGAAACAGCTCCGCAGTTCTCTTTGAGGTCATCTAGAATGGTAACCAGCCAATAGCCTGGTCGTACACTAGTATTATCATCGCCATAGGGATTAGCCCTTTTGTTCAGCTGCCCCTTTAGAAATTCCCTTATGTAAATTGTGTAGCTGATATCGCTATCGTTCCCTTTGTCTTCTACTGTGTCCGTAGATTATAGTAGGGTTTGTTTTCGTTCTTAAGGCGAGGTCAGGCCCCTCTAGCCATAGTTCAGTAGCAAATATTCTTCCAGCTAAAGCGGTTTACTCTACGATACAAATATCCTTTCTGCTTCTAGGTGTTATCAATTTTGTAATTATTGTGGTAGAAAGTAACGAGTTCTTAGAACTTGCAGTTACCCAACATCCGCCTTTACAGAATAAGGAAACACCTTAGTAAAAACTCTTATTCGGGTAACTCTCTCCCAACGATATTAAATCTTGGAGCCTCAGGTTCTCCACTTAGACACAGCTTAACACTGAGTAAAAGAATTTTGCCTTTAAACATATTTTAATTTTTCTACGCCTGACATATCAAGTATAGGTGTTTATACTGTAATATTAGCTGGTTGATCTTCTAATTCAAATTATGCTTTATTAGGAATAGAGTAAAAAGAATTTTATTTGACTGGGATATTTCATTTAAAGGTAATCCTGTTTTCATCTGTCGAGTCATTATCACAGTCATCCTCGTCACTGTTTGCATCCCAATTTTTCTTCCATTAGTGCAACCTTTTCCCGGTACTCCTGTTTAATTTCATCCTCATGATGGCGTAGCTTTTCCCATTCTATTTGTCCAATTTGCTCAAATATTTGGTGGCACGACATTTTAACGTCTTTCATTTAAAGATTACACTTTTGCAAGCAATACATTGTTTTGCATTAATCCGTCCGTATTAACTATATAGGGATCGGATCCGGATGTTAAGCTGGAAACCTTAAGATTGCTTGGTTATATTCTGAAAATATTTGGTCAGTTAGAAAGTTCTTCTGAATCGGCTTGTTGGCTAGAATTAAAACATAAAATTTTGAATCGGCAGTATTTTCACTAAACGGTATATTGTGATTTTGGAGCCAAGAAAGCAAACATCTTCTTAAAGAACTCGACGTCTCACGCTTATCTACCTGTATACTATGATAAGAGGCTAGCATACAATGCTAGCACCGAGTTAAAGGGTAAATTTGGAATTAATATTGTGCATAACCATTTAATATAATTTTCAGCATTCAATTATTTATTTACTCTTAATATACCTAGGACTGTTACAGTACATGTGTAATTTTTAGACGTGGCATACGATGCAATGTTGCACAGTAGTTTATGGTCGAGCCCAGTTGTTCATTTTGAAGGAAAAGCGGTGCCAAGTTAGTCATCTGCCATCTAGCCCACTAACTTTATCAGCAATCTGTTGGTGAAAGCGGAGATCTCACCCCTACCATTGATTTGCATGACGTCACTGGCGCACATCCGAACAAGGTCATGCGCCACGTCTAAAAAATACATCTGTAATTTATAGTCATCTGTACTTAGAGAGAAGTGTGGCAGACGATTCACGTCCACTGAGTGTAGGAGTTGGAAGAAGATAGAAGAGAAAGAAGGTTAGATCAGGGCTCGCTGACTGATCTATGGGTAAGGGTTAGTGTTTGGGAACCATTGCGCGGCAGAGAACAGACAGACATGTAGAAGTTACTAATTTTTGTACCTACACATGGTCAACTGGCACACCACACTTCCTCACCACCACCAAGAAAGAGGGCAACATAGCAACCCTTGTAACCTGGGCACAAAGAAGAAAGTTTACACAGCACATTCATCTACACCATGTACCGGAAACACCTTAATGAAAATCAAATTTGAAAGATGACGTTGGAATTAAATGAGGGAAGGAGGGAGAGTTATCTGTGGATTAGGTAAGTCACTTCAGCATGGGGGTGGGGACGCATAAACCTAGGTGGAGCAATGTGATCGGTCGAGCGAACTCGATCCTGCCACCCTTCGATTGAGGGTCACAGACATTACGCTTGAGCAATTCTACCCGGTCACGTACCCCTATACTATAAAAAGGCCGGTGACTTCTTATATCAACAATATTATAAGTATTGAAGAAGACAAATTACAAAAAAAAAAAAAAAAAAAAAAAAAAAAAAAGCTTCGAAATGGCTAAATCTACAAACATTGCGTTTTAACAAGATATAAGACAAAATCTTACATGGGAACTATTACTATGCTCATATCTGTATTTGCTTGAATGCTTAATGACATCATTTCTGCTCTATGTGGGGCATGTGTACTAATACGGAATAGAACTTCAATGCCCAAAACTGAAGCCTGAAAAGTACCGCATCTGACCATTTCCAAGTATTGTCCAGCAACGTAAAGAATGTCCCTGAAAGGAATGTGCTGCCTTACACAGTGGGACAAGGACAGTGAATGTGTGTGGCAGAGAACTCCTGCTACACAAGGAGCAGAACCGTTAAAAACATGCGCCCTATTCACTCTGTACAGTAAAACCGAGAAGATTCATTCACAAAAGTAGAAGCCGCCAGAATGTTTTTGAATGGTCTGTAACTGTACTGACATGGGGTGTCATAAACCTCTCCAGGGAGGGTATAAGAGCATTTACCAACACCCTGCGTCTCAGGCCTCGGAGACTTACACTCCTGTGGAGGACAGTAGCTGCTGGACAACCCTCGTGAGCTCTGTGTCGGCGTATAGACCGTTACCCGTAAACAATCCCTTCCGTACAATGTGTTACTAGGCTTTTATGTTGCTACGTATTTTGGACTAATTTTCGAGTACTTCCAACTATATTCCGCAACCGATTTTTGGCACACAGGCCCCACATGCAGCAGAGATGATGCCATCAAATTCTCAAGGAAATACAGGAACGAGTATAGTGACAGTTCCCTTGTTAGTAAAGTAAACTAAACAACAGATATGATCCTTTTGAATAACCATGTTATAATCTTTCCTTTTCTGACCATATTACGTGCAGAACTTCCCTTAGAAATAATTAATTATTTGCATTTAATTATGTACAGCCTAACAAAATAATAATAAAGAATTCTGAGAAGCAGCAGCAAACACGTTCATGTTTTAAAAATAAGATGAAAGCCAGAAAGGAAAACACGCTGCAGGTGGTAGGCCGTACATGAATGCGTACAATGGAATGTTTTGTCATTCAACAATGGTAAGGTCACACGCAGTGAACAAGTTATTTTTTACCAGCCATACAAAACGTCTATATGTTTGGTATGCAAAACCGCAACACGAAGGGGCACCTACAGATTCTTTGCGCTACTAAGATTCCAGTGAACTGAAAACTGAGGGAATATACGGACTCAAAATCCCCACATCAATTGGTGGTATCGAAATCCGGAACTTCAGTGGTCAGAAATTAGAGCCATCACGTTGTAGCCCACTTCGCCAAGGCAAGGAAGCACCTGTTAAATTTATCAACTTTCATGGTTGTGTTGCATTGGTTACAGTTGGCTGAACAACTCATTTCATGCTTAATTAGTTGATTTTGCTCTCTGATTGATAAGTGTTAATACCTGAATTTGTGACTGGAAGGTTTAATAGCTTTATAAAAATGATGTTACAGTTAGAGAAATAATTGCATTTAACATCAATATATTAAAATTAAAGCATAAGGTAAAAAACCAAATGATAATTTTGTCAGCGGAGAAGCATTAACTAGCCAAATTCCAAGTTAGCTAAATCAGAGTTGCTAAGGCAATTAGACGTTGGCCTAAAATGAAGGTTAGACAAAAATAAAAAACAAAATCTTGAATTTTCGTTCCTTAGAAATCCATAGTCCAGAAATGACGATTGTTTGCAGAAATTTTAACAAGGGAAAAGAATTCATACAGGACACAGAGTAGAAACATTTGAAAGTTTAATAAGGAATTAATACCCCTACTTGGTATGGGCGGATGTCTTCAGAAAGATTGTGTTCAACACAAGTTAAGAACAGAGCTAATGGAAGTCACTCGAAGAAGTGGCTACCCAGCTGCTATAAACTAAAAGTGTGCGTGTACCATAAATAAATATGTACAACAATGGTGTATGTGTTAAGTATGTGAAGTAAACAATGACAGTGCTAAGTACAGGAAAGTACGCCGTTATTGTGGCACAGCAACTGCACAAGGCTCTTAGGAGTTGCAACACTAATGTGCTTCTCAATTGCTACTCCTTGAGAGGAGGCAGATTTTTTATTTGATTTAATTTCAAGTGTGCTGTAGGAGACAGTCAGGAAGTAGGTGGAGCTTACGTTCATAAAACAGTGTGTATATGTAAATTTCGAGTCTTTCTTTCTGTATTTGAGTCTCACAGAAGTGTTTTATTGTTGTCAATCACCGGCAGTCCGTGACGCCTAAAGACCACGATTAGGTTATATATATATCGCAAAGGATTGTTCCGCTTAACATTTCAACGATTCTTTTCATTATTACGAAATAGTTTAAACCGCAAATTATTGAGTGTTAAAAATATATGTGGTGTAAAGATTAGAATCACCTTAATTCTATATCTTCAAATAGTCGGTAACTCCCTTCAAACAGCTAACACTAGCCCCTAGTAAATTTATCAGCCAAGTGAATGATGTAGTTTATTTATAACGCTCATTAGAACTTGCTTCAGGTACATTCGATCTGCTGACGCTGTAATTCTAAATTGGCTAAGTAAGTGCTAGAGATGGAAAAACCATGTTAGCTAGTAGCGGATACGACATTAACTATTCACCCATTAGAGGTTACCAAGGTTATCCAGTTAGGTAATCATAATTAAGTGGCGACTGCATGTGTACTGGTGACGTTCAAGGTATTCTTTCAACATTACGTGCATTTTATTTCAGCTCTTTTCTTCATGTTTTCTACTGTTTATTTCTCGAGGCTGACATTTGTTTCAAGTTCTCCAAAAGAAGACCTACGATATGGACTTTTCCGTAAACCAGCAGTTTCATAATGTAAAAAACTGATATGTGCATATATAAGGTTAGACAACAATATGTGTTTGGTGGTTAATGTTTCCCTTCTATAGCAACTCCCCTTTCAAAATATCTTTACTATATTTTGCCAAATGTCTTTGAGAATGTTTAAGTTATATATTTAACCTCAGCCATGTTTATTTTGGCAATAGTAATGTATTTTCCATAGCTATGTCTGCATCATGGGCTGCTTATATTTAGGTTCACCGTGCAGGGATGTAGAAGCAGATATTTGTGTTTGGGAATATAAATCGCCGTAGTAATCAACGTGTTAAAACCGAGACACCCTTTAGATTTCAGCAAATAGCAAGTCAGTCTATACGGATATCGTGCGCATTTAACCATGGTGATCATTTTTAGCTCACCTTGTTAGCGTGTCTGCCTCACGTTCAAGAGGTCCCAAGTTCGAATGTCGATCAGGGTGAGGTATCTTGATGAGGTATTTCCGGTGTTTTCCTTAACCTGAAAGATGAATGGAAACTCTAAGCTTGTCCATGGATTTTGGACTCCTTTGAGTTTCATTTCACCCCTTTCAGTTGTCGTGCATTATAACACTGTTAAGTACGTAAAGTGAAAAGGAAAAACAAACACAAAATAACAACACTATCTCGTATAAACAGCTGTGTACGTGATGATCATAAAAGTACATAACTTGATCGATGCTGGTGAAAGTTACATCTAACCGTATTGTATTCCCAAAGTTATATATCTTATATAACAGTATTATTTGAAGAAAAATGTATCACATTTACATTTATAGAATAATGCCTATGTTCAGCAAATTATAATCATTACACCGAGCTACTGTGTACGCTGGAATAAAGCCTCTCAATATTACTTTCCAAAGAGACTGTGAAGTCTTTCATAATAATAGTTGAAGCTACATTAAATAGTAGAATATAAAACACAACAGTAGTGGTCATTTCCGAATGTTTCAATTTTTCTGACCATAAATTTGCCATGTTGCAGTTCTAGTAAAAGATCTAAAAATACTTAAATATAATCTCTTCTCCAGGGACAGAGCTGGCTTATCCTTGCGGTTAAGGAATTGGAAATAAATCATTCGATACCATTGGCGCAGAAGAGTCACGGCAATCTTAAATAAATACTCAAGTCATGCAAGAAACAACAAGAGATTGTTTCTTTTTCAGTGTCTATTTCTGGTAAAACAAACAGAAGCATGTCTGCTCTTCCTGCACGTTCTTCCTCCAGTTTTTATTTACGTTCTGTAGACTCGAATTAAAAAGTTGTTTCTGAGGAAGTTAAAAAGGCGGATACGAGAACGTGGCTTCTGGTCTCCTCTTTGAAAGTAGCTACAGCATCAAAAGAAAGGAGAAAAGCTCTTGGGTTTCCTTTTCCTACCTTAAAAGCATTCTGTATGCGTTTAGGAAACATCATCCTCTCAAGAACAGAAACAGTAGTTTGTTCTCGTTTTGTTACAATTGAAATTGTGCTTCTATTTATCAGAAAACTGAACCCATGTATCACAAATGAGTTAACAACAAACTGCCACTGAGAGAAAGTGTTCATAATGTTCCAAGGTTTAGAAATGAATAGTATATCTTCGTTTGCCAGCTGCTTTCGTTTTCCAGTAGTATTAAGAATATCAATGTGTGAAAGTAAGGTGAAACATTATCGAAATTAATAAATATAAATTTAGTGTTACTAAACGCTACAAATTTCAGCCTCAGTAGCTTTATAACTCAAATTTTCAAAGTATGTCATACGCGGTTTAAAACTTAGCTTTCCTCAAACTTGTATTTAACACTGTTAATAAGGCAATATATTACCAAGTTGTGGTTCTCACTGTGACCAACGCACAATGACTCGCCAGGTATAGCAGCTCCAACAGTTATAATATCCCTACAACCGCCTTACATCTTCATAGTACTACAATTACTATGATAACAACACACTATCATCGGAGAAGTAAAGATTTTCCTCATTAATTAGAAGAATAAAAGAGATCAGGACGGAAACTCACTCATTATTGGGTACTGAACCCTCAGTATGAGTACATTTTTCCCTGTTTTGTTGTCATTTACGTCCTCCCACGTTAAGTCATAACAGACGGTGAGTGAATTGGGTGAAATGATGTTCAAATGAGTCAAGGGTCCTTGGAGCCTAGAGCTACCCGACATTCGTCTTGAAGGATAAGGGAAAACTCCGGAAAAAACCTTATTCAGGTAACTCGCCCTGAACGAGATTCGAACTCGGGGCCTCTTGAACGTGAGGCAGACATGCTACCATCTACGCCACCGAAGCAGGCACAATTCTCCTGAATATGTGCTAGCAATGCGTGGATAGAGGACATCCCTTTCAACATTGAATTATGTGTTTATTATTATTGTAATCGTATTGTATTGTTCGTGAAGTGGCTAGGGATATATTGTATCCATATTTTTTAAAGTAATTGAAAAGAAAAGCTGTATATTGCACCGTCGGAGTCCTTAATTTATGTCGTGATGTAAACAAAGCAGGAAAGTGTATTACTCCGCCGGCGTATGTGATTGAAAGAAATATTCGCGCTATTTAATCCAACACGGGGCAAACATATGCTCTGTCAAAGAACTTCTATGCCAAGTTTTGCTTTGCTGTTTTCCATGTTTGAAAAGCTTGTGTGGTAGTACTTTTACATTAAGATTAAATGCAAAGGTGTGTCTACTGTATAATATATTTTTCCTTTAATGCGCTGAAAAGTGAATATATGCTTACACCAATTAGCTAAATATTCAATTTATTCACACAGTCCTCATTTATAAATTAGAAATTACGACACGGAATCTTCTGCGGAACAGCAGTGCTAAATAACTCCGTGTATTACCTACTTTGGCAATGAGTTGAAGGTGCTACTGGCATACAACTGAAAAAAAAAAATTACGCACCTAAATGCTCACAGGATCACAGTGCAGAGAGAGCCAGTGGCAAGTTTAAACAAACAGATGTAAGTTCGACTTAACACCCGACAAAGTATCTACCTGACTGTTTACATTTCGAAATGTTTCAAAAATAAAATCGGTTATCTTCATAGCACACTGGGCTTGGTTGGATATTTAATTCATCCACTCATAGAAATAATAATTAATACGTAGGTATAACTCATCTATAAATATAAACATACATTTTTTAACATTTAAAATTATGTTTTCATTCTTTAAAATCAACAATGTTATGGGATACGTTTAAAACTTAATTATAACTACAATACTCAAAGAAATACGTCAGCCCAATTCGGTAGCGTAGATGATAGCGTGTCTGCCTCATGTTCAAGAGAACCCGAGTTCGGTTAGGGTGAGCTACCTGGATAAGATATTTTCCCGCAGGTTTCTGTCATCCTGAAAGATTAATGTCGGGTAACTCTAAGCTCTATGGACCCCAGACTCATTGAAGCATCATTTCACCCACTTCACTCGTCGTCCGTTATAACCTAACGTTGGACGTAAATGAAAAAAATCACGCTGAAATACGTGTTTATTTGTCTAACATTATTAGTACTAGAGTGCACTAATATAGTTTGTGAACGCCTCCAAAGTAAATATCCTGCGTTTTTCACTTAACATTTGCCCGAGGTTATTGAGGTGATAGAGGTAACGCCTAATAATTTGTACATTTCATATACTTATAATTCTAAATGACTTTCCTCATCAACAGATCCATAATTACACACAATTTGAAATTTTGCTATTTTTTATTCTATAACTGTAACGGACCCGCATCCACATTCGTATACTTACCCTCGAACACAGATAAACTGAAGTCATTCGTTTTTCTCTCCCGGTGTCCAAGCTTCGATGCCTGTTTATATAAAAACTTGATATGGAACTGACTTCTATTATGTAAAAGTTAGAAATAAACGCATTTAATATACAGAAATGTAAAAGGTTTACATGACTAAATGTACCGATTTACCACCGAAGAAATACAACAGAGGGATGAACTGGCTTTTACTGGATTGTTTAAGTGGTTGGAAGAGGACGTTGATATTAATGAGAAGAAATGACATATTTCATTTTAAGAAAAAGCAAGTTAAATTCTATAGAAAGTTTGTGATAGTTATTATTAATAATAATAATGAGAATCCTATTCCTCTACGGCCCTAATCCTTGTTTCACATAAGCTTGCCCCGTATCTCTTAACGGTCACGTGACCCTATCACCTCTCATTGGCTGCTATTGTAGTATAGACTGTTGTGCGGTAAAATTTAGTTCGTTATTTAACATGGTGATATATCTTTATATGTTGGAAGAGAATTGTCAAATTTATATTTTCGTAACTGTTTGAATTAAATATATTACGCAACAAAGTTGATTTAACTGAAATGCATGTTAGATCTTAAACGAAGTAAAGAGAAGGTTCTTTTGCTCACAAGCCCATCTTTCACATGGCACGATAGCACGTGATTTAGCGGTAGTGATTACGTATTTGTTTGTATGACTTTTATCACTGACCTTGTTTTGAACTGGATTAGTCATATATCGCCATTCGAAGGTGTGTTGTGCCATGTGCGAGAGCTAAATGATTTTATTGATCGTTTATTGCGCGTGTACTTCTATGTATAATGGCAGAGTCTACCGTCAATTTTTCGTTGAAGCATCGCAAGGGAAAACCTCTACAAAGCGGCGAAAAAGAATTGTGTATAATGTGTTTAATGCACTCACAGAGAAGAATCCATCTTTGTCAGTGAGAGAAGTCGAACAGCTGTGCTCTGAACTTACAGGTGCGAGTGTTACATGCGTAGGAACATCGCGACATGAAATTGAGACAACAGAGAAACTTTCCACTCTAGGGGTGATATTACTGTGTGGCGAAGACGTTATTTAAGAACAGTCAGACCGTACCGAGATACAAGTCGCAAAATATACTACCTTGACGAGATTGGGTGAATGAAGGACACACAAGTATGGCGTGACACGACTTTTAAAACTGAAAGACAAGCATTTTTGCAAGTTTTGTGTGCTAGATTAAAAAAATTCCAGTGGAAAAGCCCGAAGGCCTTGCATTATATACTTGTTTCAGTTTCATTCAGTTTCAAGTTGTTCAGTTTCACAATAAACTAGTAGTTTTGCAAGCCTTCATATTCTTACTTGTATAATTTTATCTATCTTCCTGGCAATTATTATGACGTATGCTGCAGGTTTAAATGTGACAGGAAGGCACCACCTATAGCCTATGGCGCGAAAGCATTAGCCAATTAGGATGAGGGGGAAGGTATTGCACGCGGAGTGATACATGTCAGCGGGGCAAGGTTATCTGAAACAGAGATTAGAGCACTCCTGGCGATCTCACGCCCACGTAAAGCGGAAGGAATGGGTGATTTATCTAATTGATATGTGAAGGGGGATAACATCTTGCAATCCCCAACTGGAATGTTTCCTATCCTGGATCATCAAGATAATATGTGGGTACCCGTCCTATATCTGCATGGATGAGACCTATCCTAGATGCATACACAGAGTTCTGGGTACCAGAACTCCACTGTTTACGTAATACGCCACGACGCAGGACAACTGCAAACTTAGAGTCAATATTTATAAATAGTTGTTATATCATGTAAAAACACATTAAAGACCTATTTCAGGTATCTTGAATACGAAATTAGCTGCAGAGAAGTAGAAAAACTTGAAGGGGGTGCGTATTTGCACTAAATGCTTTTTGAATAACATAAATCAAAAAGAGTTTTATTTTCATATAAAAAATGTTTTATCTTCCTTCTCTAAGATTCTTATTTCTTGGCATATTCACAATTCAATTTTCTCTGTATAAGTCAATGAAATTTAGAATACCTCCTAATAAATAAAATATGGAAAATGCTACAATTTATTAATTGTTAAAATGCTTATTTACGACGTTATTAAGGGAACTCAGTTCGATCTATAGAGACAGCGTTAAAATAATTAAATTTAGCTGTGCTACTCCAGAATTATAAAATTTTCACAGCTCATAAATGCACTTTTCTACACACTTTAGAGTCCATTTTTTAAAAATATACTTAGTATATAAGAAATTTTGTTTTATTTTAAGAAAGTCCAATCACTATATACTTCAGTATTTATTTACACTAGGTATTTTTAAATAAACATGTTAAGAACTTGTGTCTAGCAGTGAAAGGTGACTTCTGTAAATCTGAGACCTATAAGCTATGGTAAAAATATATATTATGGTAAGTTTACATAAAACTAAAATTGTAACTAATATTGAGTATACATATATTAATTATCATTTTAATAGTTATAAATTATCTCAAAACATGACATACATATAAAATCCTTTACATAATAATGGAAGCCGTTTTAACATAAGCTAGAAAGCCTCCGGATCCGTAATAAGCAATGCTCTCAGTGGTATTTTTCTAAGCAACATTTTCCAGCCCTATATTAGCACTTTTTCCCTCCAAACTAGTGTGATAATTAAAATTTGTTAATTTTAAATTTTATTAATATGTATTATTAACTATTTAACATAAATATATTTTACAGAAAATAATAGTTGCGTTATTTGGAGACATTTTTCAAAATAATAGAAAAGGTGGTGTAAATAACATTTCTGGATATAATTTAAAAACATATTTTTAAATTAATGTACTTATTAAACAAGAAACGTCATACATGCATTAATATTCCAAATTAATCAAACTAAATTTGTGTATTTTTAGAAAAACACGTAAACGTTTAATTATTATTAAAATATATCGCAAAACTTTTTCATATATGATAATAAAGAAACAGAAAATACTATAGCATATGCCAGTAACAGTGATTTCACTAGATCATGATACAGTATGATTCCATTCCCTAAGGAACACGATACCCAGTAAGCACATACATTCGGGAAGTTCTAGGTTCACCGGATAAGAGTTTGTAAGTGGTTTTCCAGCATTGTCATGACGAACTCAGTCTTACAATTTCTAAAGGTAGCATTTTAATTCCTTTATGCCGTTGAATTTCTTCGCAGCAATGCAGTCTCACACGGTAAAAAATCCAGTTATGAGCATACACGGATGTCTGTGACGTCGAAGCCTTTCTCTAATTGGCCTCTCCTTGGGTCAACTGCCCCTTGACAGGGGGCACTTTTATGGCCTCCCAGCTTGAATATACCGGAAAAGCGAATAAAACCAAACTTCTTAAGTACTTGAAAATAACAGGTATTTATCGGACATGTCGCTGTAAATCATTCTTGACTGCAAACACCCCCGCGGCTAATACTATTCATCTCTCCCTCAAGGAGATAAGATATTTATAAAATGTGCGTGGCAGAGGTTGGTAAACTCCTCTAAGAATGCAAAGTAAATACTAAGACAATCGACTTATAAGTAAACTAATAAAACCTTATACTATAAAATGAATTAAACGTAAATGTGGCATTTTACCAAATCTTTCTAAAAGTGATAACATTTCAGATAACAAAGAATTCTGGCATTTATCAATTAAACTTTTTAGATTGCTACCGGGTTTACATTGGAAAAACAAAGCGCAATATAAGAATGAAGGAGCATTTTAAGAATATTAAATATGCATACTGATAAAACAACTGTGAAAGTTATCGTTGGGCATTTAATCATTAAATAAGTTCATAAGTTAATTTATTGAAGCAATTAAATGGACCGATGAATTTAATGCCTGGGTGAAAATATGTATTGAAAATTAGAAACCACGCGATGAAGTTTAAAACACCACCGATTGATTGTATACGTGAATTTGTTTTGCTTCCAGTAGATGGCAGTACATAGCCAACAGTCCATCATCTAGTAATCACGGAAAAACAAACAGTAAACAAATCTGCAATAGATTTATTGCGAAATTAGCGCTGAAGAATGTCATTTTTAAACAGATAATTGAAGTTGGTCACACATTATAATGCTTTATTGTAATAAAAGCTTACTTAATAAAGACCACCTGAATGTTTAAAATGTTTAACCTCACTTTTGTAGTTCCCAAATATGAAACAGTAATAATGTTTGTCACAACAACGTGATATACCCACAAACAAATATTACATGCTTTTATTTGTTTCTGCTGTCTTAATGTTGAGTAAAAGATTCTTACCAATAATAAGTATTGCTCCTTTTAGTTCGGAGAATCGGACAATTTGGCTTATATAAGATGGAACGTTAAAGCAGTGTTATAGCTTCTTCTAATATATGAGCACGCAACGATTAAGGGCTCCTTTGAACTGTCCTGGTCTTATGAAGGGCGATCCTTTCTTGTCTATGGAATGTGCAAGAGGTTGCATTTCTTCCCACCTTTCGCTGGAAAAGAAGAAGAAGAAGAAGAAGAAGAAGAAGAAGAAGAAGAAGAAGAAGAAGAAGAAGAAGAAGAAGAAGAAGAAGAAGAAGCAGAAGAAAGCGGATAAAAGAACCTGTCCTTTATTCGGCTCTATGATGGGTGGGATATGTCGTCGTTTGGTTTTCCAAAGTCGTTGATTTTATTTTCGTGAATCTTTTAATGACGTATACCGAGCGGGTTGGCTCAGGCGGCTTCGTCTATGACCCGCATTCGGGAGGTCCGGTTCGATTCCCCTGGCCAGCTATCTGGCCGAAGGGTTTTTGCGGAATTTTCCAGGTCGCCAGACGAATCCTGAGTAGGTTACTCCCCCCGAATTTCTTGTCCCTCCATTTCGTCTCCATTATCATTTCACATCATCTCTCATCTTGTAGCCTCTTTCAGTGTAGAAGTGTCAGCGGGAGTCTCGGCGCTGCATGGCAGGATGATGTGCTCCTGGTATGCTCTTATTCCGGCAGGAGTCTCCAGTCTCCGGGCCAGTCCAGGACGTCATTTAAGGACTACGGTGGGTGAGATAGCGGTTGTACTGGGCTGCTTGGGAGTTTCAAACTGACACTTGTAGGGATCCTTCCCTCTGCATTGTGTCTGACTCCTTGAGTCGGCGGCCCTCTGTCTCCTCTCGCCCCAACCTTCCTTCCGGGATGCTCCACTTGGGGGCATAGGTAAAAGAGATCAAGACTGATCGCAGTGCCGAATTCTCTCTATCCTAATGCTATCCCATATAGTTAAGTATTTTTTCGGGGTTTTCTCTTATCCCGAAAGTCTCTCGACCCTGGACTTATTTGAGCTTCATTTCATCCATTTCGTTCATTGTCTAGTATGACTTAACGTAGGAGGAGTAAATTATAGAAGAAACACACAAATGAAAACAAATCCAAGGCCCTGTTTCCTCCAGCTTCAATCGTTGGAGGGTCGAACAGTGGACTTCAATAATCGCACATGTATTGGTATATTACTTTATGTCAAATGAATTTCAAAATGCCCGTAGTCTTTCGCTGACTTGCTCTCACCAGAACACTCGATTTTATATTGTTTTCCAGCTTTTCTTGTAAAGTGGTGGCTTTTTTTCTAGAAAATTCCAGAGAGGCTGCAGCATCTAAAACTCTCCCCTCGCTAAGGCGTTTCTGAGGTATCCGTCCTCTGGGAAATTTTGAGATTTTCAGAAATGTCTTCAACGGATTCGAATCAAATATGAAAAAATTAAGATATCCTGTGATGAATAAGTATTATTATCATATATTCCTGGAATAGACTCTGAGGTTCTCATCCTTTTGAATGATTTTCATTTAAATAGTAAACCAACAAACTATCCATAGACAAAATCTTAATCCCCAAAATTGTAGATCTCGTCAGAGCATACGATGTATGTCATATACATTTTTCGTGGAGTTAACTATTTTAGGAGAGGATTGAAAATAGGATGATGATATTGCGATTATCTCCGCGTGGATTATCTCGAAGCCCCAGTTGCGACGGAAATATCTACTCGGATGGTGAAATACCGCATCGCGCTGAAGCGTCGCTCCTGGACTTCGGTATTGGGGTATTGCAGCGTCCTGTCCGCAGGGTTGGTCATGACACTCTGGGTCACGATGTGCCCCACGGCAGTTGTAGTTGTCGCATGAAAGCTTCTTATCTCGGACGTAGTATCGGACGGGAAGCTATGAAGGTAATATACTAAATAAATTAACGAATTGTTTAACTTGTTTTCAAACATTCCAATTTTAATTCCTTTAGAAGTCAAAATAAACACCTCGTAACACAATATTAATATATTATTTCAGAAGCCTCGCAATTTGTTTTACATTGATAATGTATTTCTCCTTAACTATTCTACACAGACTATTTTACTTCTGTTTTTTTCGCTGGTTTACGCCACCCTTTATTTTCACACCTTCCATTACCATACTTTGTAATCTTCATAGTCTTTCCTTTAAATCATTTTTAAATAATGTAACATTCAAACAACAGTTCGTAAACATTTAAACTAATATTATCATCGTTAAACATATTAATACTTCATTTTCCTTCACTTTACTCTTTAATCACCATTTTACCTATAATTGTTCTTTTTAATCTTGTTCCCTTCATACTACAATGTTTAATAATTTCTTATGAATTTTTTCTCAATAAGTTTAAAATAACAAAATTAAAACATTGATGACTTTTTATTATATTTAATCTTAAATTATGTTTCTACGAGGAGGTGTCGTAAAGTTTTAATTATCACCCTTATGCGTTAGATAGTTTGTGTTGATATATGCTTGTTAGTTTTTCTCTACGTAGTCACTATCCGGATTTACACATTTTTCCCAGCTTTTCTTGACCTTCCGAATGCCTTGATTCTAGAAGTCTGCATAATTCACCTTAAACCATTCCTCCACTTCATTAATGACGTCATTTATGTTGTCAAATCGGCTAACACGCAAGGATTCTTCATTTCGGGGAACAAGAAAAAGTCACTTGGTACGAGATCGGGCGAATAAGGCGGATGCTGTAAGATCTCAAAGCCACATTCCCTTGTTTTGTCAACTGCAACTTGAGTTGAATGAGCTGGTGTATTGTCAGACAGAAGACCAACAACTTTGGAGAGCGTACCACGTCGTTTCTTAATCAGAGCTCCTCGTAACTTGTCCAAAAGATTGCAGTAGTATCTGCCACTGATGGTTTCACCCTTGGCAAATAATCTGTAAGGATGACTGACGACCTTCCCAGCTAACTTTCGCAACTTTGCCTTCTTTTTTTGGGGGGGGGGGGGGAATCGGCATGTTTCCATTCCATATACATAGGTTTTGTCTCTGAATCATACTGATAGATCCCGGATTCATCCATGGCTACCAGACGATCAAAAAATCATCTTCATCCTGTTACAACAGCATCAATATCTGTCTTGAAAGGTCACGTCGTGCCTTCTTTTGTAAAGGGGTTAGCAAACTTGGAACCCACCGTGCAGACACCTTAGACATGTGCAATACGTCATTAATAATTGTCCACGCACTACCATAACTAAGATGTGTCTCCTTCATGATCATCTGGATGGTGGTTCGTCTGTCTTATAGTATTAAACAGTCCACTTTCTTCACTGTGATAGCATCGTCTGTCATTGACGGTCTACCAGCTCTGGGCTCATCTATCAGGGACATGTGACCAGTTTGAAAATTCCTTTTCCACCTCACAATAGTGCCATACAACGGGTAATCATTTCCATAAACAACCGTCATCTAATCATGGACTTCCCGGACAGTTTTTCCCTTCAAATGGAGGAACTTGATCACACTACAAGCCTAAATTTTCTTCATCTTACACCTCAGTCACTTCTGGCACTCAGTGTAAAAAGCAGGACTGAAATCACTGAGACTACCAACATTATGTCCCGAGAGATCATTGATGATACTGTAACTCTGTGGGTTCGTGAAATTTAAAGTCCAATTGCACAAACTCAAAATGTTCTTTATTTCCACCGAATTACAGTTGAAACACTTGCCAATTACACAGAATTACGTAGCGCACAGAATTACAGTTCACCAGTGTAAAAAGCAGGACTGAAATCACTGAGACTACCAACATTATGTCCCGAGAAATCATTGATGATACTGTAACTCTGTGGGTTCGTGAAATTTAAAGTCCAATTGCACAAATTCAAAATGTTCTTTACTTCCACCGAATTACAATTGAAACACTTGCCAATTACACATAATTACGTACCACACACAATTACAATTCACCAGTTCGTCTGTCACAGGTTCATTCTGCACTCGCAATTACACACAACTCCTCCGATGCACGTACACAGTCTTCCGGTCCGTTCTCTCACTGGGAGCTCCTCACGGCTGCTCGCCAAGAACTGAACTGACTTCCCAACTACAGGCCTTATATAGGGAAGATCACCGTTTCTGGAATTTTCGCGGCGCGCACAATTATCCCGAGATTTACAGATGTCTGGTGAGAGGGGAAAGAGACGGTACAGGCTCGCGCCGCTCTCCTAATCATCCCTTCAGTTAGTGACACGAGACAAATGGGTAGGCGTGGACTAAATGCTTCCCGCCTGGCCCTACTGTCGGCCGGTTCTATAGGGAATTCCGACGTTCGGGTGACAATACTGAAAGATTTTGATCACTCTAGCATTAAAACTACCGGGTAATAATTAAAACTTTACCGAAACCCCGTCGTATATCCGATTAATTCCTGGTTACCGGTTTGCATTTTAAAATTCTTATGTTTTCCTCCGATATTCGTTTTATCCTCATTGCCATGCAAGAAAAAAAATCAACGCCTTTCCATACTGACCAGCTTTAGAACATTTGATACCACTTAAAGGTACCCTATTCCTATAGCAGAAACAAGGAAATATTTAGTAAAATTACCTCTATAGCTATCTGTGTATTTCCACTAACATGAAGCAAATAGAAAATGAATAGTCTATATGAGAATCAATAGAGAAAGTCATGTGAGTGCTACACGTGAGCATTTTTCTTAGGGATTGGGTTATTTTATTGTATCTTGTTCATATTTATAATATAAGATAAACAATTACTACGCTTAAATGTTACTTGCTTGCATCTCTAAAATTTTGAGAGAGAGATCTGGACACATTGTGCGTGAAATGCATAATATATCAACACGAGCTTACAGAATGAGCAATCAGATTTGAACTATCGTTAATAGTTTGTGAATTATTGTCTATTATTTGGTAATAAAGCTTGATGCATAACCACCGCAGCGAGTAATAAATTATATGACAACGCTAAAAGGAAAGATGGCTGCCCTAAACCAACGGATATGCGATATAATTACATGAAGCTATCATGAAATATGTAGCAAAGACACGGTAAATGGAGAACAGCAACTATACGAAACGAAAGGTATAAAAAACAAAGGTGCAGAAGGAACAGCACCGTTCAAGATTGAAAATAGGTATTATAGAGCGAGAGAAAGTGTATGTGTGTATATGTATTAATTGACGTCGAAATTTTGTGTGACTGCAGTGAATGTATAGTTAAGCATGGAATAAGTAAATTATTAGCGTCTAATATGATAAATTATTAATAAGGAGTCCAGTCAAATACATCATCATGGTTCAAGATGCGAAGGGAATTCGGCGCTGCGATCGGTATTGATCTACTATGTAGGGGGGAATCCCCGGGAGAAAGCATGAAGCGAGAGGAGAACTAGAGGTCGATCTACAGAGTCACAGCAGTGCAAAGGGCAGCGTCCCTGATATTTATCAGTTGGAAACCACCCCGGCACGCCAGCGCAACCAGAATCCCAGCCGCCGCGCACCGGAAGCTGCCCAAAAGGCCATTCCTGCGACCAGAAACCGTCCTACCGGAGAAAGTGCTTAACACGAGCATAACGCCGAGCCACTCGCTGACATTTCTGCCTTGAAATAGACCACCAGATGAGAAATGATGCAAAATGACAATGGAGTTGAAATAGACGGATAGGAATTTCGGGATATGTAATTAACCTGGTGACCCGGAAAATCTCCGAAAAAAACCCACGGATCAGGTAGGTCTGAAATGAAACTCGAACCTCCCAAATGCAGGTCGTATATGAAACCATCTGAGCCATCGCGCTCGATAATACAGTCGCCAATCGCTTTGTTGGCTAGAGCTACCGTAAAACCAGCACCGGGCATGCGTGGGCAGAAAAGACAGAGACAGATAGTGGTGCGCGAGTTCGACGCTTGCCGAGGGAGAAAAAGGAACAGAGAGAGAAAGGGACAAATATAGTCTGGAAATTCCCGCTGACATCGTGATTGTTATCGAACAATCGGCGGATTTTTAGATCAGTGACTGGATGTATAAAAGCCGGCAAAGTGTTAGTTGCCAGTCAGTTGCTCGAGAGTTGTTAATTCTGTTTGTGCAGCTGTGTAGTAATTTGAAGTGTACGGCAGTGAATTATTTCACGTGTGGCAGGAATAAGGAGACGACCTTGGAGATTACGTTTGTGTATGTTACATAATTTTGCTGCTGCCGGGGTTGTACAAATCGTCTTTTTACTGAAATAAAGAGCATTTTAAATTTCTTGGAAACAAGACTTAATTCTACGAACCCACAAAGTCACAATACATCACGTGTAGCAGTTTCTCTGCCTCGACAAAGTTGCTCCAAGTATGCTGCCTTAATGATGCTACGCAAATTTGTGGCTCTGACCTTAGTTCAATCTCTAGCAGAGTCCTATCTAAGGGTATGCATGGGTATGTGATTAAAGTAAAGATGACACCAGAATGTGATTTTGAAACGTTTAGTAACCTTTTAAGAATTCACTTATATCGCACCTAATACAGGACTATTCCAAATGATTGTCGGGGTTTCGTGATTCCTTTGTTTTTTTTTCTGATAACATGGAAAACGGACCATCTGTATTGTTGCAGTAACGGTTGGAAAAACTAAAAGTTTTGTTTTGCATCAACTGTAGATAGTAAATAATTTACCACCAGATGACAGTAATGGTGTTTAATAAACTGGCGGTTAGTGGTAAGGAGAAAAGTTCATACACTTGAATTTCCTCAGCACCAATTCGTTACCAAAGTCCAGCGTCATTTTCGTACAACTGTTTCAGCACAAGATACGCACAATTTGTGGATACAGGTTTTCCCTGCAAAGGGAAAAGCAGTGGGCGTCTCGCTGTATCAGAAGCGGACGTGAATCGTGTGAGATACGTTTATCTCCATAGATCTCCGTATTTCTTGTGAGGATATATTAAAGATCAGCTATCTGCTGATCGTCTATTGGCGGATAAGCAGGAAGTGAAGCAGCGCGTCAAAGCCGCCTTCGAAATCATCACCGTTACCATGTTGTGGAAAGAGATGTCTAGTAGATGTGTGCAGAGTGACAAAAGGCAAACATATTGAGCGTTAGTAATATATGTGAAAAGCTTTATAATTTACAGTACATAATAAAACAAGATTCATATTGCTATGTCAATTTTATTTGACTGTGAGTTATGAAATTTTGTAAACCTGACAGTCATTTAGCCGCTTCGTAGTTTATAACTTAACTAGTCAGAATTTCGGCGTTGTACCTTCAAAATTCTGCTAGGTATACTTTTATGCAGCATTAAATATTTCATGACTCTGTTATTAGGCGGCGCAGGAACCACTATTGCGCGAACCTCAAAAGATGTTATTGGGACGAACCAGCCACTAAAACAAAAGCATTGCTGCTTACTTGTTATCAGTGACCTTAGCCTCGCTTTCAGGTAATAGGGCATAGGGCAGTTACTCGTGAAAAAGTCAATAATGACTCGGACAAGTTCCAACGTTGCTCCTTTTGCTATGATCTTAGTTGTACAGTGCTTTCAATCAATTTCTGTAAAATCAACAGCTTCCGTTTAAGTCACAAATGCCTTATTCAGTATTATTAAATACAGTGAAATAAAATGCTTGACTCATGGCATAAGGCATTTAGTTTTGTTTAACTTTATGGAAAATTCTTTGACATTGCTCTCTGTTCTTTTTATCATTTCATGCTTCCATCCTCAATTTCACTAACATTAACTTTCCTCTAAATTGTTTAATTTGCATATGTCCATCAGCTTGTTTGGCACACGTTAACCACTCATAAGCAATAGCTTCTTTGTTGCGGTTTCATAAACCAAAGAAATTCTTAATAGTAGCAGACTACTGCGGAGTTTGCCGGAATGTTTACGAACAGCTACAGCACGTGGCATGCCGTGTGACATAACTGCGAACTCCGACAGCGTGAGGCACGCGTCGTTGTACCTGTCTCTGCCTAATCCACATTTATTGTGGAGCATCTTTATGCCACTCTATTGGCGGTAAAAGCTATCTATATGTGTCATATATAAGCTGAGCAACTATGTGTTAACTTTGGATATCTATAAGAATCACGTAGTTGATTCTTATACTACGCGATAACACTGATTCTATCATTGAGGTAAGAAATTCAGCTACGTCTTGCTTCATCGGCGAAGTGTCAGTCTTGAAGTGTTTAGGATTCTAATCATAAAATGTCCTGCTCAGCTAAAAAGTTCTAATCACCTTCCCTCTTGCTAGTGGCTCTAAGTCCCCTACTACCAGTTTCTAAGATGTGGCCACTTAATTTCTACATTACTGAAATTTTCTGTTTTCCATCCCAAACTCTCTCTATAAATTTATAAGAAATATTCTCACATATTCCATGAATTTCAGGCTGACCTGCCATACCTCATATGACAACTTCAAATAGAAAATTTGCCCTCTCGTTGCCTAACCTACCTACTTCTCCGAACCGCCTGACGGCCGGTCGTTGCTAGCTATGTTACTTAATATCTTACCCCGAGCCAAACTCTACTCATAATTAACTGCATAATCTAAAACTCTTTAACATTTAACACAAATGCTCAAAATATTAATATTTAATTTTATTTTAATTATTATTTTATTTAACTGATTCATAATTTCTAAATTGCAAGAGATACTATCGTATGGTTACATCATTTATTAATACTATAACTCCTCAATATTCATATCTAACCCCATATTTCGATAAAGTCCTGAAGGTTGTTGTAACTTATTTTCCGCCAGTATATTTATCATTCTATGAATTAATTCTCATAGAAAGCTAAGCGTATCAGATTTTGTTTATACATGAGAAGCAGAGGCGTACCATGTACTTAGGTAGCTAATTAACCCCCTGAATTCATCCTGCAAATTCTGGGAAAACGGCTCGTTTCACATTCGTGTCTAATGACCTGTTAAGTGTTTATTCAGAAAGTCAAAGGAACTTGGGATTCGGCGAAAGGCTCTCGCAGGAAATATATACGGACAAACAAGTAGGTCTCTTGAGAGAAATTAATACTCTGTTGATAGAGAGGTTGTTTCAAGGGAGATTCTGGGAACACAACATAGACACGTGCAGACATCCTCCCGGAGTGACCGAGGAATAAACAACCTCGTCGGCGATGATAAAACCATACAGATCTGTGTAGTTAGGTGCCACAGTTACGTCAATTCTGTATCAGAAACACTATGAAAGTAACTGACTAACCACAATATCGCTGGGAATTATATTGAACTAATATCTTCGGTTATTATCTCCAATTATATACACGGTGTTCATTTTTATCTGTAATCGTACCGCGCAAAATTTGACGTCATCAATAGCGTCGCTAATGGAGCGACTTTATATATGATGCCTCTAGCGGCTTGCGATCGCATTTGATGTGCTGATAATAGCTTTAAGGCCTCCATTTACAGGCAGGAAAATATATTATTTGAGAGGTGGGCCTGCCTGCGTAATATAAAAGTGCGCAATTTCGTTGGTGCGTAGATACCTTAACTGTTTTTAAAAAACTATATATTGCAATGTAATGAACTGCAAAGCTAATTATGCAGCCATAAAAAGTATACCATGAAAAATATAAGAAATCAGAAGTCAATGAACACTTACTACACAATAAACATCTGTTTTTCTCTTATAGTATATATATATATATATGCATATTGTAAACCCGTAACATAAAATAGAAATACTTCAATTTGATCTTAATTCTTTTCTATCACCCACAGTTTCTTCATTGTAACTTCATTACAAACCAGAAAATTAGCAGAACGTGTTCTAGGAATGGAAAATAAATTAGTATTACAATATGTACCAAGCTTTTATCCAAGTCTAAGCGAGGAAGTATCTCTAATACATAGTCTTATGTGTCCATTTTCTTATATTTCCTTTTTCTCTTCCCCTTACTTGCAAGAAGGTATGCTTGAGGCGTTTTTGTCCTAACATTATTTATTGTTTCTAGATTGGAACCAGCCACTTTATAGCGACCACTGTCTCTCTTTTTGCGAGTAACTGATCCTGTATCTTGGAAATGTTTGATGCACCTATTGGTTTTAAAAGACATATGGATACCAACATTAATGCACATTTTAATTAAGCGTGAGAATGATAAAAATTCACATCGTATACTGATAAAACGAAAGACGTTTATGTTGCAAACGAAAGTATGTCAATTTTACGGTACCTGGACACTTTTGACATTACGCTCCGAGGGAGCTGAATGAATGCTGGATAGCGCGTTGCATAAACTACCCTATGCAGCGGTTAAAAGTATATTTATATGTCGCACTAATTTTAATGCCAGTACGAAAGTAGCATTGAATCATGAAGACGCGGTGCTCTGTGTTCATATCCAGGAGAAGCTGGTTGTATTAGTTACCAGCGCAATCACACTCAGAGCGGTGTAATTTGGTTACTCTTCCGCAAAAATTACCGCTTCTTCTCCGTAGAGGGCACTATGATTTCAACATAGATTCACCTGTCAACTATTACGTCATTCTTGCTTAATCGGAGGGCGGGAAATAACGAATAAAATGAACACCGTCTATGATAAATACTTTCGCAAATTCTTCAATAGTAAATGTATGAAGCTTTCATTAAATATTTTATATATCTTATTGAAAGTAAAATTACAGTCACATATTCTAAAGAAGACTTTAATGACTTACAATATTAGCTAGGCAAACAACATTAGCAGAGGGCTTTGTGGAGCTAAAATAATCTGCTTCTTACTGTAATCTCAAAAGTCAGAGAGTTTGATAATCCTACACCCAAAATTTGTACATGCCACGAAAGAGCATCTAATGTTGCTTAATATTAATAAAATATTTAACTTTGTTTTTGGGTCCTTATACCTGAATACGATTATATTGAAGCCATAACACGCCATAGTTGCCAAGAAGGCCTTGATATTTGGTTATCTTGAAAATTAGAAATTATTTAAATTATTTAGAAAACAATTGCCTTAGTAAGCTCTCCACATTAACACAAGCCCGCATGCATGCCACAATGCCGTTTTGGGCTCAGGGGATATCAAGTTATTTCGTTCTTCGGATTATTGGAAAATCTAAGTATATCAAAAAATATAGTCATGCTTCAGAAACGGAGGAGGACAGGATTTCAACAATTCCGGTCAAGACTAGACATATTCTGAATTACTTTTATTCTTCCCAAACAGGATAACGTTTGGCCTAGGAATACTATGTTAAGGGCTTCTGTCATTAAATAACTAGGGGAAGGTACAAGGTTTAAAATCTCAGTTACTGTAATTACATAACAACCTACTCGACCATTCATACTGATGATTATTCCACAGCCACAGGGTTCTTATAACGATGCAGAATTTCCAAAACGGGAGGCAAACTTTTCGGCGATGCTTCAATTATTTTTGCGTTAATATCAGACATTCGTTATCAGTAAAAGCGGGGTCTGTACGAAATTGGAATTATAAGTAGTAAATAAGAGAATTCACCTTAAAAATACTATACACCATTTAACAGTACTTTGACATTAAAAGTGTTAAGTTAAATTAAATTAAATTAATTGTATCCTGCACACCAACCCTACTAGGCTCCTTAGGCATAGAGTCCTGAACGGAAACTCTGCGGACAAAATCCCGCCAATATTATCCTACCTTTATGAAGTCCCAGATTTTTCTGTTCTCATACCTGGCAAATGTAGGGGAGACACGTGCTCTAAACTTAGACTGAAGCTTTCCTTTACCAAGCATAATTTCTTTTCATGTACAGTCAGTGGTGCGCTATATATGAGGGCTGTTCAATAAAGAATGATCATAGCATAGTAGTTTCATTGTTTGTACTCCTGGTTCCCGCCTGGCAAGTTCAGACACGCGAGGAACAATATGCAGCTCTGAAATTCTGCTTTCGTCTCGACAAATCTTTAGTTGAGGCCCATACAATGTTACAGGAGGCCTATGGAGAGTCTGTTCTTCCCTACAGCACAGCTTGCAGGTGATTTCAAATGTTTAAATAGGGGTGACAGTCAATTTCAAAGGAAGATGGACCCGGTGCTCCAGTTACTGCTCTTACGGAAGAAAACTTCAACATTGCTTCTGCCATTGTGAGAGAGGATCGACGAATTATCTTAAGATCACTTTCTGAAATACTGAACATTTCACTGGGTGCCACCCACACGTTGATGATAGAAACATTATACTTGAGACGTGTTTGTACGCGATGGGTTCCAAGACTGTTCATTCCCGAAGAAGAGGACACTCGCATGCAGGTCTGCATGCAGTGAAAGTTGATGTTAGAGGAAGATCCGGAGTTTCTTTCAAACGTAATCACAGCTGATGAAAGTTGGCTACACCATTTTGATCCTGAGAGCAAACAGCAGAGGTCAGTGTGAAAATCTCCTTCTTCGCCAACCCTCCAAAAAGCAAAAGTGGTTAATTTTGCTGGGAAAGTTATGGTTATCTCATTCTTTGTTATTCTTGGAATGGTTTATGGTTTGTCCACACATCAGTAAATGGACAATGCTGCAGAGATGTCATGAAAATATTGCAAATCCATATCAAGTTCAAAAGATCACATTTCCGTAAAGCAAGCTGGATGTTTACCACGATAATGCGTGGCTGCATATTGCCAATGTTGTAGCTGAATATCTTGTAAAAATTAACGTGAAGGGCATCCCTATAGTCTGGATAGTCTGGATGTCCGGATTTAGCTCCATGTTACCCTTTTCTATTCCCTAACTTGAAGAAACGCCCTCGTGAGAGGCATTATCCTTTGTCAGAAGCAGTGGTGAAGGCTGTGGAGGCGATTTTCAAGGATCTCTCAAAAAATGGTTTCCGCATGTCTTTGAAGAGTGACAGAAACGCTGGGACAAGTGCATCGCAGTTAGGGGAGACTATCTTGAGAATTACCATAAAAATTATGAATAAAGGTACGTTGTCAAAAAATTGTGACCATTCTTTATTGAACGGCCCTCGTAGGAAAAGGGTGTTGAATACAACTGAGAGAATAACAAGCACTCATTGATTATTACACAAAACTTATTGTAGATATTGTTTATGAATATTACTGTTTAAAACGTAGGCATGGAATTTCTATGGGTGGGCAAAGCTATCAGATTCTACCACGTTTGATATCTCAGGTTTGTTCATTATGCTTTCATTCTTTGGGATTAATAAAATTAGGGATTGGTCCTTGATACTTGTGATATCTCTATACTGAGGATACGTGAATGGTATTGACATTAAATGGTACTTGGGAAAATTTGTTCTATAGGCACTCTTTCGCTACTTCAGTGGTGATTATGCAATTTTAATTTTATTTTAAAATCACAAAATATTATTGCCGAAAACTGCAGCAATGTGGTACCTGCACAGGGACATTATGCAGGAAAATAATCCTGTGTCAAATTCAGAGCCAGTTCCCAGTTCCCAAGGTGAAATCACTGTATATCTCAACAACGAATTGTCACTTCCTCTTTCTCGTGCACTGGATTACCGGAAAACAAATTCAAAAGTAAAAAAAAAAAAAAAAAAGGTAACTAAAAATTAGCCGCCAAATATTTGTATATTCTACTTGCAACAGTTTTCTCTGAAAGCCTATTTAGGACAGAAGGACTAACATGTGACAGACTTGACCTTGAAAGAGTGAAAATGCTTTTATTTTTTAAAAAGAAAAACGTATAAAAGTTTACTCTTCTGCTTTTAAATCTTTAATGTAATGTTTTATGATGGTTTTATCTTTTGTCTCATCAAATATGGTCACCTATCTCCCACCATTTTATTTTGTATTGAAACTAGAACTAGCAATTATGGTATCGGGTGTAGAAGAATTGGGTATCGCGGAAAATAACGTTTATCGGTATCGAGTATCGAGAAAAACTGGTATCGCCCCATTTCTAATTAAAATATATTATTATTAAAATCTATGTAAAGATAAAGTTGTTATCCTTACCCATAATAATGGTTTTGTCGAGTTTCTCCAAAAATAACTTAATTTTTTCTGTGGCATTTCAAGCAAATTGATAATATATGGCTGTGCTTTATTCAATTTTTTGTTGCAATTTGCAACCTCCAACGTTTAGTCGTATCGGACGATGAATGAAATGGGTGAAATGATGCGCAAATGAGTCCGGGTTCCATGGAGCTTAGAGTTACCTGTCACTCATCTATCAGGATAAGGGAAATCCCCGGAAAAACCTTATCCAGGTAACTCACCCTAACCGAGATTCGAACTTGGGACCTCTTGAACGTGAGGCAGAGACGCTACCATCTACGCTACCGAGGTGGCTTTATTCACGTTACGTTAACAAACACCAACTGCACCATATCTTTAAAAGACTAATGTTTTGTCTTCAAATGAGCTTTTGTACCGACTGTTCTACAAACTGGTCTTACAGCAATGTATTATTCAGCTTTTTCTTATTCGAGACAAAGTTTCAATTACAAATTAACACCTTTCGCTATAGGAATATAATAGGTAAACCATGTGTGAGGTTGTTAAAGAGCGTCACACACATCAAAGAAGAGGAATAGTGATTTAGTGATTTTAAGATGAGTGTGTCTATGTATATTTCAACATTCAAACCAAAACATGGATTAGTTAACCGCCTCTAATGATCTGCCCTGTAGTGTCCACCGATTCGCATCAGGTCACGAAACCAATAAGCTTGTGGTAGGTTAAGGTTGTTTTTGAGAAACGTAATTTGGATACATACCTAGTATAACGTTAACAAATATTAAATAACAGCAGCAAGAATGGTCTTTCCATTCCAGATTTCCGCAATGTGTAGTTTCTTTGATGTTTTATTTAGTAAGCAAACGCACAAAGGTACATAAAGCACAGTTACTTCTACCACAGTAAATTTTACTGCTCAAACAAACCCTTGTTTTCTTTTCCTCACTCTCGAGAAAGGAGTAGATTCTGCTGTTGTCTGAACAACGTTGTAGTAGTTCTTTATAGGAACAAAGATTTCACGTTACAGAGCAGTTGAATAAAGTTTTAATTGGCAAAAGAGTCAGCTGAGTATGCCCTTAGGCACATTTTCATAAAAGATCGGCAATCGGTTGCAAAATGCAGCCCTTTTATCTCTAGCAAAAACCATGTTATAGAACTTAGATTGTTTTAAACAAAGCAATAACTGGTTTGTATCCCCTTATATACAAATTGCTGGTAAAGTCATGTGCTTGTTTCTTACAGCATAACATTTTTTTCCACAACGTAAAAGAATAAACATGTTAAGGGACCTTATATTAAAACAAATTACCGTTATAGGGCTTGTACATATACTTTACCTTTCAGCGATGTGGACTACCATTAAAATTTAAGCTTCTGGAAAAGAAGTGGTCTGTGTAGAATAGCCGTAACAGTATTACCTGCAAGAAAAGAAAAACAGCATTTAATTTAAAGCAGAGAACTTTTCCATCATCTTCATCCTCCATATCTCTCTATTTTTCTCTCTCCCTCCCTCCCTCCCTCCCTCCCTCCCTCT